>VDFB02321849.1:68008-98008 GCA_007258455.2 Sequoia sempervirens
AATATCGGTGAAATGGAGAGGAAGGCCCATGGAAGATTCATCTTGGCTATCTAAAGGCGGCAGATTGACCGGTTGTGTTTTCCTCAACCATATGAGACGTGACAGGTCACTTCTCAAATTACCTTGGGTGTCTGATGCAGGAGCATCTAGTGGTGTAAGGGCAATCTTGCATCACCCAAAAATAGTTAAATTTTAAGTTTCTTGGTTTTTAGATGTTTTTACATTTTTGGATACCCTTTTCATCATAATGAAATTCTCAATTTACGGTTTTTATTTTCTATTCCTGGGTTGAAAGATATTGCAGTTTTAGTTTCCCAGATTTGCACCCGAAAATCTTTCGAGTTAGATTTGAGGCACTTAGAGTTCCCGGAACGGCCCCGAAACTTTCCAAAATTGGTATAGCAAAATTCTTGCGCATTGTTGACTTCAAGACCTTTCCAACGGTTCAATCGGTTCGTGAATCGGAGTCCCAGATCAAAAGTTATGGCCCCGGGAAGTTGGCGCACTTTCTAGAAGATACAATTGCAAATGTTCTTTTGAAATTTGAACTTCAAGTTGTATTTTTTTGGCGCCAAACCACCTAAACTCAAATTTGAATGTTGTTTTGGCTCCAAACTAAAGAGGAGCTCTATTTATGGGCGGGTTTCTAGTTTTTGGGTAGCTTTTTGGGGACAAGCTCGCATATTGCGAAAGGGTTATTCTGTAGCTTTCTATAACTTGCATGTGTTCTAGAACTTGGGGATTGAGATCCTCTGCATGTAAGAAGCTCCATTTTTTGAATAATAAAACTATTCTCTTGTTTGTGGGTTATTTTTTGTGTCTTGGGCTGTGCCCTCATCAGTTCTTGTCCAACATTTTATGTGCTTCTATGTTTGGATGTTATGCATGGGTTTATGAGTGATGGTTGTTTCTATACATCAATGATGTTATATTCTTGGTTGTTATTGGTGAAGAAGGGAACATGATAATGAAGGTAAATCAATGAAAAACATAAAGGAAATGAACACAAATTGACATTATACCTTCATCATCTTCATCACCATTGATTGAGATCCAAGTTGCACCGAAGACTTGTAGATTTGCTCAAGTACTGATAATATGTGGTTGCTCATAGTTTTTTCAACATAAGGGTATGATGGAGATGGCTTAGTAAAATGAGAGCTAATACCTCAATATATAGATTTTTGATGAGTGGAATCAAGGGCTATGATGCATTATCTTGATCAAGGGCTAAGATTGAGTGGTATGGTGGAGAATTATCCTTCTGACAAGTGTCACAAGAGGGAAAGACGTGTAAGAGAGAGGTGTGTGAGCACACATTGGAAAGAGCATGTGTATGATAGTGGGATTGTGTAAGAGGTAGGTGGAATTCACACATATGTGAGAAGAGGGTAGGATGGGTAGGCTAGGACACTTGTCACATGGTGACAAGTTTGGGAGAGGTGGAGAGAATTAAAAATTGAGAAAAAATGTTAATGATGGTTAGGCCTAAGGATTGAATTAATTAATCATGGATCTTAATTTAATGGGGATGGGTTAAGTCAACAAACCATGGGTTCATTAACTTGGCTAGGGTTAAAAGTTGGAGAATGGGCTAATGATGGTGAGGTGAAATTAAATAATAAGGAAATGGTAATAAAGATTAATTAGCCTAAATAAATAAATTAAGTATTAATTTATTTATTTAGTTGGAAGGTTTAGGGGCTAAGGTTAGATTTAATTAAATAAATATAAATTTATTTAATTAAAGGTGGTTGATAAAGGTAATGGGAAAATTAATTAATTAAATAATAAATATTTATTTAATTAATTATTAGGATAAGTGAAAAGGTTAATTAATTAAATAAATAATAAATGATTATTTAATTAAATATTAGGATCGGTAAAGTGTGGTTATGTTAAGGTCATATTTCAGGTGTCTACATTTTTCCCCTCTTTGTGATGATGTTGCGACTAAGAGAAGTAACATCATTTCAAAGTAAATAAAATATAATTGGTAGGCAAGGGATAAGGACTAGTGGCATGATGCCCCAGTCACTAGTGAGGATGAGGAAGGATGATGAGGAGGTAGTGGTATGCCCCCTCGAGAGGACATGTGGGTTCAAAGAACACCAGTGTGCTCTTGAAATGGATGAGATGACTAGAGGATAAGGATAATGAAGATATGTATAGAGAGGGAGGATGGATGATGATTATGTTGCAATGATATGAGCAACCTAGATTTGATATTTTACTTGACATTATGCACTAAGGTATAAGGAACTAGGATGACAATGTGCCAAGTACATGATAAAAAAAGGTCAAGTACAAATATATGCCTTATAACACCATGATATGGAAGACCATGATGCCCTTGTGACAATAGAGTGCAAAATACCATGATAAATGCAAACAATGATAAACACACAAGCAACAAGAAAGCATGCACAACAAACCAAAAGCAAACAAGGAATATGCTTCAAGTCAAGCTAAAAATCAATTGTTGGATGGATTGATGATGATGATAAGGATAAGATGCCTCAAACTATAGAGGTATTGCAATCATGGATGGAAGAATAGTAGAATAAGAGGGAAGGGAATTGCATTGTCAAAAGTATGCATGGATTTTTTTCCCCTAGCTTTCCATAAAGATCAAGGGTGAAGAGAGGGTGAATTGGTTATGATAGGAGGATGGAGGTAGGATATGGGATATGAGAAGGAGGATAATAAGGGATATGGATAAGGTATGCATATAATGATAGCATGGACAATCCTTATCAAGATCATCATTTGAAGTGCTCTGACTTGAACTCCTGGGTGATAATGGTGTATACAAGCCTAAATATGAAAATTTGGTAGCAAAAGGGTTAAGATACATGGAAATATTTTCTAGACTTTTCTGATTGCAAGGAATGGGTAAGGATTATCTTAAGTCACATTCATGGGGAATTTATTTGGTTGTGTTGTCACCTAGAATTGCACCCTGTGCAGAGTTTACAATAAATTGAGCATTCTAGAGCAACATGGGATCATCTCAAGGCTATTGGTCACCTATAACTAAAATGAACCTCCGGAGAAGGCCGGCTTCCTTTGGTGTCACCTAAACTACTGCTTCTTTGAAGGGAAAGGGATAAAGAGTACATAAATTAAAGGACTACACTAGGGTGATACACCAAGATGTTTGAGAAATCATGAAATGAACGCAAAAAAACACACACTTGAAAGTCTAATTGCTATTCTTAGAACAACCTCTTTCAGATTTAATGTTGGTCTTCCTAACAGGTTTGGTCTACATACACATCTTAGGAAGGAAAGATTGATTTCACAACTCTAAGATATGAATATAGTATTATGGAAAACACAGTTAGAAACTTGCATATGGAAAAGAAAGATATAGAAATAAGAATCATACGGACATGAAGACAACTTCCAAGGGTAAAATCTATGTTGTATTCAAGATTTCAGCTGAGTTACAGAAAACATACATTGACAGAGAAAGGATTGATTGAAAATCACTAACTCTTCAGGGTGTGCAATCAAAACTCTTTACAAAAAGGCAGAAATGCCTTATATACAAACTGATATGTCGGCCCCTTAGGGCTTACAAAAAATATCTTGATTTGGGATAGGATTTCCCTGATATTTTATCGAATTAATGCTGAAGATCCTGCGTGTCCCTGTTGGTGCCGGTGTGAAACATTCTTGAAGAAGTCCTCTTCAGATATTCCTTTAGCTACCACATTCGATCCATCGTGTCCAGTTGAGCTCCTTCGGCCACACCATGAATGCTATGATCCTGCAACAGATACACATCACCCCTCATCTTGTCGACGCTCTTTGGACTGCCACGGTTTACCCTTAGATCCTTCTAATTGGTCGAGTGAAAACCACGCAGCCCTACAGCCGGTCAAAAGTCTTTTGAATGGAAATGCATCTCAAAAAAACATGCGTTGAGGTATGAACCCTCAGCCAACCTCTTTTCTTTTGGCCTGACTCATTCTGATCAGAAAGAGGTTCCCCTGAGCTCATTATGTTATGCCGAAGGCCTCCATGTTTAGTGATATTCATGGCGGGCACCTTTTGTTTCGGTGGGGCCTCCGCCGAAACCAACATCATTTGACGGCCATCCATTTGTTGTCAGCAAGACATCTCTGCTTCGGTGAGACATTGATCGTCGGGAAAACATCATAGCGGCAGTCAAGCGCTTTATCTATGAAATTCATGTCGGGGGACCTTCGCCGATGTTTCTGGAAACCATCCCGCTGGGCTCCACTTCTTGTGTCAGCCAGACATCTCCCTGTTGGCTAGAGGTTGTGCCAAAGGCACCTCAGCTTAGTGAGCACATGGTTCATTTCAATTCAGCAAGACCCCTTACGTCGTCGAGACATCCTGTAGAACTCTCCCTCCTCCTGGCAAATTCCCTTTCGTTATGAAGGTTTCATCATTTGGCAAGACTCCCACCGATCGGGAAGAAGTCTTCCTGAGCTCCTTGCGCTATGCCGAAGGCTCCTCCGTGTTTTCAGCAAAACTCTTGCCGAATTGGTCTTGTCTCGGCGAGGCCCATCCTTTTGTCTGCTCTTTGTTCGGCAAGACATCTGATGTCGGTGGGATGTCCCGACGAGGTCCCTTAGTTACACCGAGGGGCTCCTTTTGCTCTATGTCAGTGAGACTCTTGTCGAAGATGACTACATCGAGGCCCACCCTTTCCTTTGGTGAGACCCTAGCCTTTCGGCTAGACCTCTCGGTGAAGCCCCATCACCTTTTCCGAAAACATCCTCCGTCTCGAGACTCATCACATGTTGGCGAGAGATTGAATCTTCGCCGGGACTTCTCCCCGAATGTCGTAGGTCTCCCCAAAGGTCGTAATCACCAAGAGTCTTGCCGAATGGTGATTGAATGGCCTATCGGCCAAGGAAAAACTACACGGTAAGAAGTCATACCGAACCTTCTCTGTTATAGCGATAGCTCTACAAGCTCTTTCGGCGTGACTGAAACTAGGTCTTAGCGACCTGCTCAGGATGGAAAGAAATAAGCAATCAGTCGGCTAGACAATAGGAGAGTCCTGCCGACTTTTCCCTTAGATGATTTTTCATGTCGAATACTTCCAGGGTAGCTTCTCCCACTAAGCTCCTCGTGACTTAGCAACAGATGCAAAGTCCTTGTCCCTGTGTGAACGTCCCATTGCCTCTGAAGATTTGACATTTGATTATCTTGCCTGTTTTAACTGTAGGTGAAAAAGAGGCAACAATTATGGTGACCTTTGCAGGATGTTTGCCTGTTAAACATGAGAACCAGTGACTAGGCTTATCCATTGGGCATGGAGTCGTTAGAAAACTCAGAGAACAATTGAAACGTCAGTTTTTCATATGGCTCTGACCTCATGAGATTTATAGGACACAACAGGTGGCCAAAGGTGAGACAGGGGAAACAAAAAGAGAAAATATACACTGTGCCAAAATAGCACTTATGGAAAGCATAAATGCTAAACTATTATGTACAATAGATAGATCGGTCAGATTTGAAAACAGGGCTTAAGGTGTATCCCATTGACTAGGATAGGAAGCACTTCACCTTCTGTTGTAGCTAGTTGATATGCATTGCGTTCCTTACAACCTTCAATAATGAATGGACCAGTCCACATATTGCCGAACTTAGTGTGATGGCCTGGTTTGCTTTTAAGAATGTCCCACCTGAGCACAAGGTCTCCCTCCTTAAAATATTTTGTTGTAGCCATCTTGTCGAATGTCTTCTTTGTCTGGAGCTGATGATCCTCCAAATTTTTCATTGCTCTGTCCCTTAATTCTTTGAGCTCCATGAGCTCTGCATACCTTATAGACATGGGATCCTGTCCCTCAAGCATCTCCAGCTAGTGAACGATGTCTAGAGCGGGAAGCTCCACAGATAGGGGAAATCTTGCCTCTTTACCATAAACCAACATATATGGTGAATTGCCAATAGACCTCTTAGGGGTCACTCTGTTTTCCCAAAGTGCATTCTTCAAACTACTGGGCCAAGCCCTTTGGTTGTCTTCTATGGTTCTTTTGATGATCCTAATAAGGTTCTTGTTCATGCTTTCAGCTAAACCATTACCTTGAGGGTAATAATTTGAGGAGGTGTTCAATTGAATGCCATGCTTGATAGCCCAATCAGTCAGTTTTAATCCCACAAATGCAAGGGCATTATTAGAGATGATGGAGTCAGGCACTCCAAACCTAGTGACTATATCTTCATAGAAGTTCAAGACTAAAGACTCCCTTGCTTCTTTCAAGGCTATTGCTTTTGTCCACCTTGTAAAGTAGTCTGTGGCTGTAAGTACCCACTTGTGACCAGCACTGGAAGGTGGGTTTATTGGACCGATGAAATCAATGCCCCATCTCATGAAGGGTCGCTCTACTTGAATCGGATGCAGTGGCATAGCTAGCAACTTTTCCTTTCCCGAAAATAGGGCGCACTTGATACACTTTCTTGACTAGGTATACGCATCCTTGAACAAGCTGGGCCAGTAGTAACCAACTCTCATGATTTTCGAGGCAGTGGTTCTGGGAGCAAAGTGACCTCTTGCAACTCCATCATGAAACTCATGAAGCACTCTTTCAATTTGGCCACTGTGAATGCATCTTAACAGGACACCATTCAGATCTTTCTTAAAAAGAACATTATTTACCATCACATATGGTATAGACTGCAATCTGAAGTGTTTTCTTTTGGCTCTGTTAAGACCTAATGGGCATTGACCAGTCTGTAAGAAATGGGTCATATCTTGGATCCAATTGGTTGTCTCTATAGGTACATCATCTTGAGCATCCTGAAGTTCATCTGTATTGGCAAGGGCAACATCCTTTTCCAGTTCACTTCCACTACTCACCTCTAAAGCAAGCCGCTCACAAAGGCCTCTACCTCTCACTAGTTTGGTGATCTTGATGTCTATGTCATACTCCATCACCTTGGTAATCCATCCTGCTCTTTTTTCATTCAGATCCTTATTCAATAATAATTCTTTCACACTTGAGTGTGCCACCATAATATGAATTCTATTATGAGAGACCAAAGGCTTGAACTTCTTAAGGCTTCTGATCACATCAAGAACGTGTCTCTCCACAAAGGAGTGTTTTTGTTCATAGTCGACTAAGCCCTGGCTGAAGAAAGCTATTGGTTGCTCTAAATTCTCTTCATTTTTTTGAACCAATATTGCAGAAATGTTACTTGTGCTACCATAAGCATATAGATAAAAATCTTTGGAAAAATTAGGATTTACCAGCGTGGGAGCTGCTGCTAAGGCCTCCTTGACCTTTACAAAACTATTCCTGGCATCTTTTGTCCAACTGAGGCTTGCATTCTTCTTTAACATAGCTGTTAAAGGCTGTAACAGGTTTGCAACATCAGGGATGAACCTTCTCAGGAAATTGATCTGGCCCAGAAAGCTTTGTAGACCCTTCTTGTGATTAGGCAGTGGCAACTCAAGTATGGCTCTGACTCTTTCAGGATAAATAGTGATTCCTTGCTTTGACACTATGTGTCTTAATAGTTTCCCCTCATGAACAACAAAGATGCTCTTTTTTGGATTGAGAGAGATCCCAAACTCTCTACATTTTTTGAACACTTGCCTAAGATGTGACAGATGCTCATCAACATTCTTAGAATAAACTGTGATATCTAGGTAAATCAGTATGATTTTGTTGATCAAACTTTGAAATGCCATGTCCATAGCCCTCTGAAATGTGGCAACAACATTTGACAAACCAAAAGGCATCTTTTTGTATGCCATAGTGCCCCATTTAGTTGTGAAAACAGTCTTAAACTGATCTTCCTCTTTAACCAGCACCTGATTATATCCCAAGAAACCATCTAGCAATGAAAACCTTTTAGAACCAGCAACCTCCTGTAAGATTCATTCCATGGAGGGCAGTGGGTAGTGGTCTTTTAGAGAGGATCAATTAAGATCCCTGAAGTCTACAAAGAGTCTTATCTCACCACTTTTCTTCCTAACCGGTACAAGATTGGAGACCCAAGAGGTATGCTTGATAGGGAAGACAATACCCCCCTCAACTAGTTTAGTCAACTCCTTAATCATTAGAGGCCCAAGTTTAGGATTCAAAGGCCTTTGTTTCTGTCTTACTGGCTTGGCATTAGGCTCTAATTCAATCATATGTTGAGCAATATGGGGATCAAATCCTTTCAAATCTGAATACTCCCAAGCAAAGACATCATAAAATTCTTGGCACAAAGCAACAAAAGCTTGCTTATCTTCGGGTGAATAGATTTTTCCTATCTTAAGGAGATTACCTTTGAAGATCTCCAACTCTTCGTAGTGTTCTTGTTTAATCTGCAAGCCAGCCTTGCCCCCTTTTAGCTGATCATCAGTACTGAAAAATGACTCTAAGGTAACCAGGCCTTTGGGCAATTTGTTTGTCTTCAGCTGTATGATTTGATCACCATACTGTTGCTTGAATTTTTCCTGATTTACCATGGAGAATTGATCTTCTTCAAGCAAGAAGGAAAGGATCTGCTCATCACTGTCAAAGACTTGCCAGTGAATGTTGTTGTCAGGAATTGAGGGTTTGACCACAACCTTGAATACTGCTACACCTTCCCTCTTCTGATGTCATATGGAATATCAAACTGTGCTCCAATGGCTGCGAGCCTATCGGCATGCTTGTTCTAATTTCTTGGGATGGACACTAAGTTAAAGGCATCAAAATCTTCGAGCATGTTCCACACTCTATTTCTATAGGACTTTAATATGTCATTTTTAGCAACATTCAGGCCCCTCACTTGATTAACAACTAATTCGCTGTCTCCATGGACTTTCAAGTTGGTTATTCCTCTCTTTCTTGCCCATTCTAGACCTTGAACAAGGCCTTCATACTCAGCGGTGTTATTGGAGCATGCAAAAGAAAAATGGAAAGTAGAATAGTATTTATCACCTTGAGGAGACACAAGCATTGCACCTCCTCCTACTCCATTTTTACTTCTAGAACCATCAAAGAACATCTCCCAAAGTCCATTAAGCGGTCGCAATAACTGATCTGCATCTTTCTCTAAGTTTGGAATCTCTGTATCAGGCTCAAGAATGACATAGTTTCCCATACCAACATCTTGAATGAGGTCTACAGGGCTATCTGATACATTCTCAACTGCCTATTCATGCAACAGCATGTCAGGAACAACTTCTGATTGGAGTTCTTGAGCAGCAGCTAGTTCATTGTCAGTAGAAACAAAACAATTTGCTTTTGCATCAGAAGGAGAAACATTTATGGGGCTTGGGTTATATGGCTCAATGTGGTCTTTGGCCAACCTTTCAGACTTGATGGTAACTTTAGTCCCATATCTTGTTCTAAATAACATGTGTGACCAATCAGCTAATACATACCCACCTATCTTGGTCGTAAAGTCTCTAGATAAACACAAGGAAAAGAAAGGTGGAAGGTCTATAATGCATATGCCTTGAGGGACTGAAAAGTTTGGACAAGCATGTAGAGTGAGGTTTAAGTCCTTGATAATACCCAATGTGTTAACCGAAGTGCCATCCAATTGGATCACTCCCTTCTCCAAAGGCTGGTATTTTAGTCCAAGTTTATCTGCAATCTGTTTTGGCATGACAGAGTTACTAGCTCCACTATCTACCATACAGTTATGGACTAATTTATCCCCAATAATTACTGACACATAGAAAGGAGGTGGTTTAACTCTTTTTTCATTATCTATGCAAGGCTGCTGATCATTTCCCTGAGAATCATTTGTTAACACGGCTCTAACCTGACCTATTGGGGGCTCAGATTCATCAGATATTTTCAGACTTGATAGGGCTGATTGTAATATATCCTTTTGACCGGGAATGACTAAAGAATCCCACATAGACATGGTTACATTTGTTCTTCTCATGCTATCAAGAATGTTAAAAGGTGCAATTGGATTTTTATTGTGTACCTTTACGCCAATATGGTCAGCTTGTAAGTGTGACTGCTCCTTGTCTGGGAATTGCTGATCTCTTTGCCAACCACTAGTCACTCGAGAGGTAGATGGTTCCATAGTTGCCACCCTTCCTTTGTCAGCTACTTGATCAAGCTCAAATGCTCTCTTCTTTGCTCTGGTGTTGGCTGCAACTGGAGAGCTATCCTCATTCAACCCATAGAATTCTTGACCTTGCCAATTAAGCAGGGTTGTATCATTGTTGAATTGGTCCTGATGTTGTGAAGTTGGATCGTTAAGTGCCTGCTGTTGTGGACTCAAAGTATTCTGCACCATGAGTGCCTGATTGATGAGTCCATTTGAACAAGTGGCTTGATTATGAGGCTGGTTACAATGGTGGCACCATTCATAATCAGCTGCTAAATTGTTTTGAGTGGGAACCAGGTCCCTGACTGCACTAATAGGTGCTGGAGCATAGGCTTGAAAAGGCCTTGTGTTCACACTTTGTCTCGGGCCCTGATAATTTCCTTGATACTGCTGTCTGTTCCCTTGGAATTGCTGCTGTTGACCTTGAAAAGGATGACTTGAGGCCTGATTTTGCTGTTGATAAGGCCTGGAATAGGTCTGTTGCTTTTCCAAGTTTACCAACTTGTTACCAAAAGTCTATAAAAGACTTTTGATCTCTTGTAGTTCATTTGATGAACTTGAAGCAACACTTTCTTGCTTGTCAATGGTTGGGACAACAGCTGGCAATGTTGGTATAGTTGGTAGAGGTGTGAAAGGAGGTATTTGCAAAGGGATGTTTGCATGAATTTCTAGGGATATTGGCATTGGTGGCCTAGGAGCAAGCTTACCAGCTTGTATCAAACTATTTTTAGCTCTTATAGCTATTTCGAAGGCATCTGGCAGAGATACCCCTCCCATTGACTGTATCATGACAGCTATATCATTGTTCAGAGCTCTCCAAAAGTATAAGAATGCATACTCTGGAGGTGGCCTCACCGTTGTAGGGATTCTATCCCAAGTTCTTTGAAATCTAAAATTGAAGTCGTTCATCTGTTCTTGCAGAGCCCTCTTAATTGTAGTCAATTGCTCCAGTAGAGACAAGTTGTCAGACCTGTCTTGGAACTGCTTGTGCAACTTTTCTCCAAAGTCATCCCATGTTGCAATTGAACTAACCGGTAGGCTCCTGTACCACTGCACAACTCTCCCTTTCAGTGAAGCAGCTAGTAATCTTACTGCAACATCTTCTTCAGTTATGTGGTGGACTCCGCATAACGAAGCCACATCTCTTAAATGTTCAATGGGAGTAGTTTGATCTTCTCCCGTGAAAATTGGCAAACTCTTCAAGGCTACCATGTGAATATCATTATGTTGCACCAAGTTCAAAGGACTCCCTCCATTGAAAGCAACAAAGGGTTGATTCCTTGGAGCGGCCATTGGAGGTATCTGAGGTGGATTTTTCGGTGCAACAAAATGAGATCTTACAGGTGGAGGAGTGGACTGAGTTCTTTTGGAATAGATGATTGTTGTTCTTTGCCTTTCCTCAACTATGTCTCATCTTCATGGTGGTGACAGCTGCAAGTATTCAAAAGGGCCTGAGCTACTTCTTGTTCGAACTCTTTTCATATACTATAGAAGGCATGTATTTCTGGAGTTCTTCCTCTTTGTGGAGTCACCAAGTATGCCAAAGGGCTTCTATAAAGCCTGATAATTCACTGGTTGCATACCAAACTAGTAGTTAAAACAAATTTATGTCCCACCAGGTGTGCCAGAAACTGTTGTCACCTAGAATTGCACCTTGTCCAGAGTTTACAATAAATTGAGCATTCTAGAGCAACATGGGATCATCTCAAGGCTGTGGGTCACCTATAAGTGAAATGAACCTCCAGAGAAGGCCGACTTCCTTTGGTGTCACCTAAACTACTGCTTCTTTGAATGGAAAGGGATAAAGAGTACATAAATTAAAGGACTACACTAGGGTGATACACCAAGATGTTTGAGAAATCATGAAATGAACGCAGAAAAACACACACTTGAAAGTCTAATTGCTATTCTTAGAACAACCTCTTTCAGATTTAATGCTGGTCTTCCTAACAGGTTTGGTCTACATACACATCTTAGGAAGGAAAGATTGATTTCACAACTCTAAGATATGGATATAGTATTATGGAAAACACAGTTAGAAACTTGCATATGGAAAAGAAAGATACAGAAATAAGAATCATACGGACATGAAGACAACTTCCAAGGGTAAAATCTATGTTGTATTCAAGATTTCAGCTGAGTTACAAAAAACATACATTGATAGAGAAAGGATCGATTGAAAATCACTAGCTCTTCAGGGTGTGCAATCAGAACTCTTTACAAAAAGGCAGAAATGCCTTATATACAAACTGATATGTCAGCCCCTTAGGGCTTACAAAAAATATCTTGATTTGGGATAGGATTTCCCTGATATTTTATCGAATTAATGCTGAAGATCCTGCGTGTCCCTGCTGTTGGTGTCAGTGTGAAACATTCTCGAAGAATTCCTCTTCAGATATTCCTTTAGCTACCACATTTATTCGATCCATCGTGTCCAGTTGAGCTACTTCAGCCGCACCATGAATGCTCTGATCCTGCAATAGATACACATCGCCCCTCATCCTGTCGATGCTCTTTGGACTGCCACAGTTTACCCTTAGATCCTTCTGATTGGCCGAGTGAAAACCACACAGCCCTGCAGTCGGTCAAAAGTACTTTGAATGGAAATGCATCTCGGCAAAACATACGCCGAGGTATGAACCCTCGGCCAACCTCTTTTCTTTCAGCCTGACTCATTCCGATCGGAAAGAGGTTCCCCTGAGCTCATTATGTTATGCCGAAGGCCTCTGTGTTTGGTGATATTCATGGCGGGCACCTTTTGTTTCGGTGGGGCCTCTGTCGAAACCAACATCATCCACCAGCCATCCATTTGCTGTTGGCGAGACATCTCTGCTTTGGCGAGACATTGACCCTTGGGAAAACATCATAGCAGTAGTCAAGCGCTTTATCTATGAAATTCATGTCAGGGGGACCTTCGCCGATGTTTCTGGAAACCATCCCGCTGGGCTCCACTTCTTCTATCAGCCAGACATCTCCCTATCGGCCAGAGGTTGTGCCGAAGGCACCTCAACTTGGCGAGCACATGGTTCGTTTCAATTCGGCAAGACCCCTTACGTTGCCGAGACATCCTGTAGAACTCTCCCTCCTTCTGGTGAATTCCCTTTTGTTATGAAGGTTTCATCGTTCAGAAAGACTCCCACCGGTCGGGAAGAAGTCTTCCCGAGCTCCTTGTGCTATGTCAAAGGCTCCTCCATGTTTTTTAGCAAAACTCTTGCCAAACTGGTCTTGTCTCGGCAAGGCCTGTCCTTCCTTTGTCTACTCTTTGTTCAGAAAGACATCCGATGTCAGTGGGATGTCCCGATGAGGTCGCTTAGTTACACCGAGGGGCCCCTTTTGCTCTGTGTCAGCGAGAATCTTGTCAAAGACAACTACATCGAGGCCCGCCCTTTCCTTTAGCGAGACCCTGGCCTTTCGGCCAGACCTCCCGGCAAAGCCCCATCACCTTTTTCAAAAACATCCTCCATCTCGAGACTCATCACACATCCGCAAGAGATTGAATCTTTGCCGGGACTTCTCCCCGAATGCCGTAGGTCTCCCCGAAGGTCGTAGTTGCCGAGAGTCTTGCCGAATGGCGATTGAATGGCCTATCGGCCAAGGAAAAACTACACAATAAGAAGTCATACCAAACATTCTCCATTATAGTGATAGCTCTACAGGCTCGTTCAGCGTGATTGAAACTAGGTCTCAGCGACCTGCTCAGGATGGAAAGAAACAAGCAGTCAGTCGGCCAGACAATAGGAGAGTCCTGCCGACTTTTCCCTTAGATGATTTTTCATGTCGAATACTTCCAGGGTAGCTTCTCCCACTGAGCTCCTCGTGACTTAGCAACAGATGCAGAGTCCATGTCCCTGTGTGAACATCCCATTGCCTCTGAAGATCTGACATTTGATTATCTTGCCTATTTTAACTGTAGGTGAAAAAGAGGCAACATGTTGGATTAGCCCTACATGATAACAAAAGAGGCTATTTGGGTTGTTATTGGTCTTTTTTCCATCAAACCAGTCCCAGTGATGAAGTCAATCAACAATGAAAGGGTTATTGAGCTTACCCCAAAGCTAAGTTCAACAAAAGAACCCTAACTATGAATGATATCATTGATCTTGGAGTTCGTTATGCCATAGTGGGTATTTCCTACAAATTTTCTACACAAATAGAGAGGGATCTACTATTGCCACCACAATCCACACTATGTATTAGATAGTGAAGGAAGGATCTAACTTTGGTCTCTATGATCTATTGAAGGATAAACTATGGAAAATTTGAAGCAAACAAAGGAAACTAGATATAATTTTAGGTTTGCATCATTGACCATTTGCCTTACATTATTTTTCTTGAATGAACTACCTGGATTTAAAGGAAAAATATGGGATAAGTTTTCTTTGGTAATAGCTTAAATCAAGAAACATATGAAAGGTATTTCGGATAAGAAAGTATACAATACTTTGTATAGGGGCTTTTTTAAAAGCTTGCAATCAAAGATGCATGAGAGAGATAATTCCATCCAATTTGGTCCAAAAGTATAAGAATGAGGTAACATTCATGGTGGACAAGGATTATTGTTACATGGAAGCAATGGAGCCTAGAACCTCATTGATTCCTATATTACCTTATGAGGTTGCACTTGAATATGTCTAAATAAATGTGGATATTCTATCGAAAAAGACAAAAGATACAACCACTGAGAGATTTGGCACATATGATGAGATAATGGATAAGATGTATAAGAAGAATGTAGAGAAGCATCTGTCAAAAAATAGAGAAGAGCTTTAGAAGAAACATGGTCTTCCTCCAAATTCTACATCTGATGCCCCAACAAAAATTTATAGAGCTAAATCTATTCCTCTAGAAGCCAACAAAGAGTCAAGAAATTCTGATAGATCCACTTCTATTGTTGCATCTACTCCCTAACCCTCCAGATCTACACAAAAAACTAGTGCAAGGAGAAGAGATGCATTAGAAACTCCACCACAGAAGAAGGCCACTAGGACTAAGAAAAAGGCCAAAAGGAAGAGGACAAATGCAGAGGAATTTGAAGAGGAGGAAGAAGTTGGAGATAAAGGTACCCCCAAATAAAAAAAGAAAGGGAAGAAGATAGAAAAAGGAGAAAACAAAGCAATCTCCTCCAATTCCACATGAGCCCCCTAAGCTTGAAGCCATTTTGAATGGAATTGTTGATCATGGTCTATTGAATGAAACTATAGAGCTCCATCTAGAATTCCTTTTGGAAGATTAGAAGACCATAGAAAAGGCTATTATTATGTATATGTTCAAGCATAATAGGTCTTTGAGTGACTTCATTGCAAAGTCCTTGGAAGGCCTACATTAGGATTTAATCTACACAGAAGAGAGAATGCAATCAAGGTAAATGAAGAGCTAAATTAGTAGGCTATCAACAAGGTTGGGTCCTCTGTCTCCCAAGTAGAAAAGAATAAGATAATTCAGAAGCAAGCTAATGAGCTCCACACAAAGCATAGAGTAGACATCCTTATGAGCACGGATGATAATGATAGAGAGAAGATTCAGAAGGAGACACAATAAGTCACAAGGAAGATCCTTGAAGAGATGAAAATTGATGTTGGAATAGATTAATTAGAGCTTCCATATGTAGAGGATACTATTAATGTGCCCCCTCCAAAAGGTACAAATGAGCAGGATGTCTCCAGTCAAGAAAAGGAGAAGGAAATGAAGAAGGAAAAGGAAAAGGAAAAGGAAAAGGAAAAGGAAAAGGAAAAGGAAAAGGAAAAGGAAAAGGAAAAGGAAAAGGAAAAGGAGAAGGAGAAGGAGAAGGAAAAGGAGAAGGGTGACACATGAGAGAGCTTAGAAAAGGAATATTCCTCTCCAATTGACTCAATTAAGGAGTTTTTGGCACAAGAAATATAGATTGAACTAGTGGTGTCTCCATAGTTGTTACATATTCCTACATTTGATGGACAAGTCAATTTTTCTTGTATGTATCCCCTACATAAGATGAAGCTTGGAGATGTACTCCACTTCACAACAAGGAATTTTTCTTACAACAATAGGTGGAGAGTGCAGAAGCTTGGGAAGAATCAATGAAAGTATTGGAAGAATCAATGAAGTTATTGGAAGAAATATTGCTTGAAGCAAAAATAGATTCATCACTGCCCCCTACACAATAGATGAAGAAGTTAATGGAGTCCTTTGAGATTTATTCATCTCATCTAGAGAAGCAGGAAGAAAAAAAGTTTAATGAAAAGAGATTGACAGATACATTTGAAAAGTATGACAATATATTTTCCAAGTTGCAATTTTGCATCAAGGAAATTTATACTTGTGCTTGGAGGAATCAAAAGTATTATACATATTCTATCTGAAGCGGCATGCTACAAAAAAGAGCACAAATGATTAGATCAATGCTATTGAAATGTAGATCACTAATGTGGCTACAACTTATGATACTATACAGGATAGTGATGGTTCCATAAGGGCACAAGTGGAAAATTTGTACTCCCAGATACAACTGCAAGACCAAAGGGAGCAATTTAAGGTTTAGGTAAAGCCATTAAGAGAAGTAGTGAGCCTAAGGTTGACTTCACTCATTGGACTTCTGGCAGAGACTAATGGTGAAATTTAGAAGTACCATCACCATATCCTTTGGAGGAAGCTAAGGACACTTATGTCCAGTTGGTGTGTCAATTCCAAACCTTGACCATAACAAAGAAATAATGGGACAATAACTTGATCCAACTCAAGACAATCTACAAGAACATTCTTCCATCCATTTGAATTGATTTTGGGTTTTTTATCTTTCCTTTTTGATGTTGTGTATAGATGCGGAGAAAAATAGTCTATAGGTAAAAATATATTACCCTTTTTGTTGATGAAGTAACTGGACTTCATCCTAGAGGGAGTAAAAGTTGTATAGAATAAGGGGGAGTCTATAAGTTTTGTATGAATAGTTTCCCTTTTCACTTGATGTCAAGGGGGGAGAGAAATGTGCTTATAAGGGGGAGTGTTTGTTCACATTAGTTGGATTTTCCATTAATGACAAAGGGGGATATCGTTTCACCTTGATAATCCTGATTGTCATTCATGTCAAAAAGTATTCTTAAGTGTGTATATGCTTTGAAGATTGTTAGTATATATAGATATCTAATGGTGCGGGTCAACATTACAATGTTCTAAAATACTAAGAGTCATCTTGATGTCTTAGTATGGCGCAGAGGTGGGTACACATGTCTTGATGTGTTTCTAAGATACCTACAATGATATTTTATCAACTTGGTGTACCACACTCAATAAAAAGTTGCAAATTTTTGTCTTAGGATTTCATAGTATAAACTCTAAGGTAGAGACACAATATGTTGGTATGCATCCTTTGAAGTAGAGAGAAATTTAGTCTTGCAGCTTTGAATTTAATTTCATGGATATTTGAAGGTGTTATATCCAATTTTCATGTTAATATTCCTTTTATAGAGAAAGTAGAAGTGACAAAGTACATGACTGTCCTAAGGTAGATAAAGTGGTTCGAAAGGCTTATTGGAATGCTCCGCATTCCTCCAAATGTGAAGTTTTTTCCAAGTGGTTTTGAGGACATACTCAATGTGTCTAATTGATGTTATCTTAAATTTTCAAGTGATCTAGTGATCCACAAGTTCAGTTTTCAAAGCGACAGATTGATATAGTTGGATTCAAATGTTTAATCCTCATTAGAACATATATTTAGATACTTGCACCAGCATAAAGTTGTAAAGCTCAATAGTGTGAGTTTGTGTGGACACTCCACATGTATCATAGTTTCTAAGGTATGAAGTGCATGAAGATCTTTCTTGTTGCCAGTACCACACATTTATTGCAAGTCATTTTGTGAAGTTATATTTTTGTTGAGGTCAACTAAGGTATGTTGATAATGTGTGCCACTAATTCAAGTTTCAACAGAGTTTAAGGATTGATTGAAGATATTGTATGGGTCATGTTGACTCATATGGGAGAAATGTAAATAATGTTTTATCAATTTTTTGATATAAAGGTCGACATACTACAAGTTTCATATTTTATTTTTTTTGACCTACTTAATTTGTATTTGCAAGTGTACAAATGATATATATGTATGTATGTATGTATGTATGTAGAAGATAAAATATGAGAAGAGATGTATGAAAGTGTGTGAAGATGTTTAAGTGTATGGGAAGATAGTCATAAGGTCTGCCTCAGACCTAATGTGTAGAATTGATGACTATTAGTGCATTGAAGCCATAAAGTCAGTCATATTCCAGTTCTTCTAATCAGGGAGTTGTAGCTTCCTTGGGTGTAACTCTAAATTTGTAATCAAGGAGTTGTAGCTTCCTTGGGTTGTATCCCTAAATCAAAGTTGCAACTTTTTCTCATTTGTGATGTTGGATTTGGATAGTAGATCCAAGCAAAATTTCTCACTATGGTTTCTCCCCTGTGGGGTTTTCCATGTATATCTGGTGTCAACTATGTTCTATGTGAATGATTATCTTTTCTTTTTTGATTAAGTAGATGAATGCTTTAATGGTATAACTTAACTTGAATAGTTAAAAAATGGGATTAAAATTTAAAGTATACCAATTCATGCCCCCTGTCAATATTCTGGTGTGTTCAACAATAATATGGACATATTTATTGATTCAATGAGTGTTTTATAGGAGCTCTCTCAAAAAAAAAAAGCTTCATATACAACACTTTAAAAATTAGAAAATTCCAAAATAAACCTAATGCTACAAAATCAAGCCACCTAAATTGAGATCAAGGTAACTATAAAAAAATATGACTATTAACCACTCCCCAAAATAAGATCATCTAATAGGTATAATCAACTAATTAAACACCATATCATCCTTGGAGGCCACTATAACATCTTACTCCATCGAGTATTTACAAATAACAAAGAAACCTCAATTTTTTGAAATGGTAAGGTAGTAGGCACTACAAATTTTTCATACACAACCAAATATTAGTAATATGGGATAAAATGTTTATTATTTTTTGGTAGGAAATGATATACTCTTTGTAGGTGCTTGATTTCTCATTAGAGGTGGGCCATCATTTGTGCTAATATGGGTTTCATTATTTGGGTTAGCCTACTATAACACAAGGTTATTGCAAAGAGAGGTTTCTACCAATAATCTATTCCCTTACTACTAAATTGACCATCCAAGCTTTCAACTTGTCCATAATATCATTTGTACTATCTGCCCTCATCCAAATAGACCTTAAGTTAGCAAGTCCCTCTTCACTTAAAATTTATTTAAGAAAAAGAAAAAGTAAAAATATTATTAATATGACATGATTTCCTTGAGCAATAATTTGAGCTCATGCTATTGTAAATAAAATCCATGAAAGAGTGTCCTCTTGAATTTTTCCTAGAATAAGACTAAACCATGTGAGTTATATAAGACCTTAAACAAAGAATAAATCTAATACTCAAACTATTGATATTTAAAATGGATTTCTCTTCCACTTCAAAGAAAATAAAACCCAATGAAACTACTATAAGATTAGAGTCCATTGGCAAATTCCATAATTTTGGCTTCATTGTTCACTTTGATATCTAAATAGAAAGAATCCCTTTTAGTAAATTGATTGAAACATGACACATACAACAAGATTGATTTCCTCTAATGGTCCCAACAAACTCCTCTTAAAATAATCACTTTTCAAAAAAATTCAAAATGAGAGTTTCTTCTTAGAGTTTTTTAATTACTCCATAAACAAGGGTCTATGGAGACATGTTGATATAGTCATTTTTTTTGTTTATTATATTTATATAAGGGGAACACAAACAAAAAATTTAGCTAGAAAAGGGAACACAAAAAAACACTTTAGCCACTACAATCTCTCCAAAAGAAAAGTGATTTTAATATTATTGGGTAGACATAGGTAGAACATAGTAGAATAATGATACCATAGATCATCACTAGGTTGATCCACTTGCATATATGTTGAGAAAAATAAAAATAAAAATGAAAAATAATATTTCTTCATTTGAGATTTTAGAATTTAATAATAAAGTTACTAAAAATATCTCAATGTTTGTTTGAATGTGATATGCAATTTATACCATCTTATCCTTTACAAGATTAATAACACCCATACTTGTAAGATTGATGTAATTCAATCTTAGTCTCTTCCAAAATGAAACTGATTATTGGTAGTTTTTATGTAATTAGGATTACGATATCACGAGGTGGTAAAGATGTTGATTCCTAATACACATTCTCATTAGTAACTAATATGTGGATATAATGTATTATATGTAAGACTAATTATATTAGGGAATGAGTTTTCCTTTGTTGGGATTAGTGACTTACACTTCCATTATTATAATTTATTTATAATTATATGAGGTAAACATCGATGTGAGGGAGATCATGTAGATGGATATTATTCTACATGTTTGGGATCTTAAGTTCAAGATATACTAAATGGATTATATTCTTCCTTAAGGATTATTGTATGGTATTTCCCTACCAAAAGTGTTTCTTATACTTATGCTTTAACTAAGCATTAGGTCATCTTAGAACATTAAAAACTCATGTTATGTGGTCCCTACTATAGCCTAAATATCACGATTATTATCTAGCATATTTATGTTAGTTCATGTACAAATCACACAAAGTGGTACCATGTTATAAATTATGTCCTTGTAACATGTTTGTATGTTTCGTCCTTAAAGTGGCCCACTCTAATAATAAATGTATTCTCCCATTTCACTCATATTGCTTAGATATAATCTATTTTTTTAATTTATTAATACATATTTATTATGTTGTTATCTTATAGATTTTTGATTAATTTTGCATTTTATTGTGATAAAATAATTTCACTATAAATGGATGATTATTGGGAAGAAGAGAATACAAATGATGGGACCATTGTTTAAATAGGGTTTATCTCAATATAAGTCCCAATAAAAATTTATACAATTAAGATGTATGGTTTTCATCTATATATGAAGGATATGCTAAAAAATGTTAGGATTTAGGTTGTATCCATTATTATAATATAGTAGTAATTAGTTCCATCTCATTGAGGTGATTGCAATGGTATAATTATTAGTCAACCCCATTTTTAAAATATCATTCAGTTTGTGTTACTCAATACGATTGCATAATATAACAATCATTTGATTCATCTATTAGAAGACAACATGAGTAAAACTAGCCAACAACCTTATTTTCTATCTCAATACAAATTGATATCCATTTGACTCAAGGAAAGGAAATATTTTTTACAATACTACAGAAGAATTATTCCAAGGAATATGTGGATTTATATATGTAGGTACCAATAAAAGTAGAGATGGAACCAAATTTAGATATTTATCTCTAAAATATCCATGTGTTTCTTATATGTTTTAAAGGTTAGTTGGATCATAAGTGAATTTGATTAAAAATAACTGAAATATTTGTACAACTATTCTAGCTTTGCAACCATAAAATTTCATCTTTGAGGATAATGGATTTTATATCGATTGAGTAATTCTAGATATTTATATTAAATTACATGAAGATATATCTCTATAATTGATATTTGCAAGTGTGATGGATATAGTATCCACTCACATAGATATCTAGAATGAAGCATTTTTAAAGTTGCATGATATTATACCCTAGTAAAATATTTTAATTTCATCTCTTTTTTTGGAGCCCCACCTATTTTTTATGGTATCATTGGTTGTTTACATAGAAATGTGTATCTATTATCACTTGGTCCATACTTGTGAAAGAATTGATGGTGCACTATGAAAATTGTCTAATCAAAAAATTTATTATGCAACTAACTATGATTATATAAACATGCACAATTAAGGATTAAATCAACAATTTCCAAACATTAAGTATAGTAGTGGAAGGTTTTCTAGATGATCATATGCTATGATTTTTTTATTGGAGTACTAAAGGATCCAATTTAGTATTAGGTATGAATTTATGATATCATATATGAATAAGTTCATTCAAGTAGAGGGAAGGAAAAAGGCCATTAGGAAAAAAAATGACGCAGTCGAGATTGAAGAGCCTTATTAGGCTATCAATCAAGCAACAAAACCACACTACAATGCAACAAACGTCAACATAAAACAACCCCCTCTTTCATTTCAGTTTAATTGATTACATAGTACATTCAGAAGTTCCAAATTATAGAGACCAAATTGATATTCTCTTTTCCAAAATAGTTTTTCCCTAATTTCTGCATACATTTTCCCCCACTATTCAACCCATAGGAAAAAATAGTTCAAAACCCCTTTTCCATGACGAAATAGTCTCCCAATGATTAACTATCGAGCACATGAATCGTCGAAACCAATAGTCTTCAACTTCATCCCATCAAGATTTTGGGGAGACAGCTAAAGATATCCCTTTGACATAGGAATGTCTCATCGAACAAGCATGTAGTCCATCAAGATGTCGGGAAGACTTTGCTCAGAGTCTCGCCGAAGTCGAAAGGTCCCATCGACATTGCACAACTTCACGTCAGACTATTGAAGAGACAATGCTTAGAGTTCCACCGAAGTAGAAAGGTCTCGCCGATGACACATAGTATTCACATCGAGCAATTGAAGAGACAATTCTCAAAACCCCTTCGAAGGAAAAAGGTCTCACCGACGGTGCATAGTCTTCACATTGGGTGATCGAAGAGACTTTGCTTAGAGTCCCTCCAAAGGAAAGAGGTCTCATCGACGATGCACAACTTTACATCGAGTATCGAGGGAGCACCGTTTGAAGCCTCGTTGAACAAAAATGTCATACCAATGAAAGGGAAACACTGACCAAGAGCAAAGACTTACAAGATGAACTCAAATGCATTTGTAAAACACAAAAAAATTGACAACAAAACATGATTATGTAAGCATTGATGCAGATAGCTTGAAAGCTTGAGATGCTCCTTCATCAAAACCCTGGGAAGGAGAAATGTTCCAGGAGTGGACACTGAGGAACATTTAGGCCAATATGGAATTGATATTCCAAAAATGAACCAATTCATGTGCCTTCAACCAAGACGCTTCATCCACTAATTTTACCTTCCAACGAACCGAGTACTCTATGTGCTCTTTACCATGTGTTTTCTTTACAACCGAGGAATCAATGATTTCATCTACTTCTTCAGTTTGCTTCTTAGGTAGATGATTCACCCAATCTGTATTATCCATGATATTCATAGGTAAATGTGGTTGAGTACTTGTCTCTCCTTCAAAATGTTTGTACATATCACTGACATTAAATATAGGAGATATATCTACATTCTCTGGAAGTTCAACTTCATAAGCATTGGTTGAAAAATTACGTAGGATCCGACAAGGACCTATTTTCTTCCATTTTAACTTATTATAGGTTCTCTGCAGAAACCTCTCCTTTCTTAAATGAACCTAGACCAGTTCTCCAATCTAAAATTCCTGCTCGCTTTTGTGATGGTCAAAAAACTCTTTATACTTAGTTGTACTCTTCTCCAACTTTTCTTTCACCTCTTTATGCAAATCTCTAATATATTCTTTAAAATCCTCTACCACAACACTTGTTCTCATTAGGTCTACACTATCTTTGAGTTCATCTACACCCCTAAGTCTGAAACCATACACCACATTGAATGGAATTTTTCCAATACTCATGTTCACTAAATTATTATAGGAAAACTCTACCTGTGACAACAACAAGTCCCACTATTTTGATTTGTCTCCAATCAAACATCAAAGGAGGTTACCTAAAATCTTGTTCACAACTTCAGTGTGACCATTTGTTTGTGGATGGTAGGTTGAACTAAAACCCAAATGTGTGCCTAATTTCTTCCATAATGTGCCCCAAAAATGGCCAAGAAACTTTGCATCCCAATCAGATATGATACTCTTAGGCAAACCATGCAACCAAACTATTTCTTTGAAAAAAAAATTCTATATGGAAAGCATCACTAGTTTTCTGACATGGAATAAAATGGGAGATTTTTTAAAATCTATCAACAACCACAAAAAATGAATCATTACCTCATTGAGTTTGAGGTAATCCCAAAACAAAATCCATGCTAATGTGTTCCCACTGTCTCTCTGGAATTGGTAATGGCTGATACAATTTGGTATTTTGTTTCATACCCTTCGCATGCTGACATATTCTACATACTTATACCATCTTCTTGACATCAACACTCATTCCTGGCCAATAATAGCTCTAGTTCAACAAAGCTATTGTTTTATCTATTCCAAAATGTCCACCCAATCCACCACTATGTTTTTCTCTAATTAGATGAACTCCCTCATGGAGCCTCTAGGAATACATAACTTCTTTGCTTTGAACAATAGATTCTCTTGAATAAAATACTCCAACCATGGAGTTCAATCCAATTCCACTAGATTCTTGCATGCTAACCATGCCTTTCATACCCTTCACATGCTGACAGATTCTGCATCCTTGTACCATCTTGACATCAACACTTGTTCCTGGCCAATAATAGCTCTCATTCAATAGAGCTATTTTTTTTATCTATTCCAAAATGTCCACCCAATCCACCACTATGTTTTTATATAATTAGATTCTCCCTCATGGAGCCTCTAGGAATACATAACTTCTTTTCTTTGAACAATAGATTCTCTTGAATAAAATACTCCAACCATGGAGTTCGATCTAATTTCACTGGATTCTTGCATGCTAACCATGCCTCTTTGAAATTTGAGTCTTGTTCATACAACTTACCCAAAGCATCAAAACCAACAACATTCACTTTCATCACTTTCAATAACAAAGTTCTCCTACTTAGTGCATCAACAACTCAATTGGATTTACCACTCCTATGTTTTAACGCAAAAGAATAACTTTGTAAAAACTCTATCCATTTCATGTGCCTTTGGTTCAACTTACCTTGGCTATTTATGAACTACAAGGCATGATTTCCTATATACAACACAATTTCCTTTGCTAGCAAATAATGCCTCCACTTTTTGAGTGCTTGCACAATTGCATAGAACTCCTGGACATACACATAATATTTCCTCTTGGATTCATTCAACTTCTCATTGAAATATGCTATCTTGGCTGAGAAATCCTATTGTTGTTCCACTTGCATCACAATCCACCTGGAAAACTTTTCCAAAGTCTGGAAACACCAATACTAGTTGTTATGTTACCTTATCCTTCAATAGTTGAAAACTTTTCTCTGTTGTAAGTGTCCACTTGAACTCTCTCCTTTTTCCTTTCATCGTTTATGTGATGGGAGCACCTATCCCACTGAAATTTCTTATGAACTTTCTATAGAAGCTCGCCAACCCATGAAAACTATGGGCTTCAAAAGTATTCCTTGGTGATCGCCATTCAACAATAGCCTTTACCTTTTTAGGATCCATTTTAATCCTTCTTCTAAAAATAAAAATCCCAAGTATACTAACTCCTTCATGAAAGTACACTTTTTTAGATTCACCATTAGTTTTTCTTCCTTCAATATTTTCAATTCAACCCTAATATGTTCTAAATTTTCTTCCTTTGTTTTACTAAAAAATAAAATATCAAGGTAAACTATGAAAAACTTACCAAGATAGGGCTTCAACACTTGATTCATCAATCTCATGAATGTACTGGGTGCATTTTTCAATCCAAATGACATGGCCAACCACTCATACAATACATCCTTCATCTTAAATGTTGTCTTCCACTCATCCCCTTCATGGATTCTGATTTGATGGTAACCACTCTTTAGATCAATCTTCATGAAATACCTTGCTCCACTCAAACAATCCATTAAATCATCCATTCTAGGCAATGGGAATCTATATTTAATAGTAATCTTATTAATGGCACAAGAGTCTATACACATCCTCCATTCACCTCCCTTCTTAGGTGCTAATACTGTAAGTACAATGCATGGACTGAGACTCTCCCTAATCAGCCCCTTGTCCAACAAATCCTGGACTTGTCTATTTATTTCCTCATTCTCTTGTGGTGTCATCCTATATGGTGCCTTGTTTGGTAAACTTGCACTCAAAATCAAATCCATACAGTGACTAATTTCTCTCACTAGTGGCAGTCTTTCTGATAACTCCTTCATCATTATGCCAACATACTCATCAACCAATTCTTGAATTTCTATCGACAACCTTTCTTCTTTTTATGCTGCCAATTTTTTAGATGGTTGGTCTACAAATGCATAACAAAAACCATCCTTCTTCAGATCCTTCAAGAACTTCTTTCCTGAGACAACGCACGCCCTTGAAGTACTTTCTATATCTTCTTCTATATCCTTCATATGATTCAAAATAAATTCTTGACCATCCTTCTTAATGGTATAGGTATTACTCTTACCATCATGAACAACTTGTCTATCAAATTGCCATGGTCTTCCCAACAAGATATGACAAGAATCCATTGGCATCACAGTCACATCACAGAGTATTTCATCCTTGTAATTACCAATCTGGAAATTAACCAAGCTTTGTTCTCTTACCACCAATTGGTGCTCTTTTTGCAACCATGAGACCTTGTACAGGTTGGGATGCTTCATTCTTTTTAGCTTCAACTTCTTTACCATTTCTTCAGACACAATATTTTCCATGCTACCACTGTTGATGATCACTTTACAACACTTTCCACCTAACTTTCATTTGTTTCTAAACTAATTTCTTCTCCATACAGGTTCTATTTCTACCTTTTTAGGATTAACAAAATATTTCTTACCATCAAAGACTCTCTGTCTTTAGGGTCTTCTCCATGCTTCGAAGTTTCAACCACTTCATCCTCTGCTTGGGCCACATGAACTTTGGCCTCTTTTCCTTTTCCTCCACCTTGAGCTTGTGAACAATCAAAAGACTTATGTCCAATCTCCCCACATTGGTAGCATGTAACGGTGAACTCTTTGCCTCTACCTTTTCCAAAATTACCTCTTCCTCAAGTAGATTCTCCTCTTCCTCTGAAGCTTCCTCTACCTCCGATTTCCTATGAGGTACCATCTTCATCTTGTCTGGCAGGATGTCCCCTTCCACTACTGCTCTATCCTCTACCATGAGCATTTCTACCTCTTCCCCTATTATTGCTTTGTTGTTTCATATTCAACTTCTCTTTGACCATTAATGCACATTGGTAGGCCTCTTCCACACTTTTTAGTCTAAACAATCTAATATCATCTTGTATGGGCACCCACAAGCCATTTAAATACCTTACAACTTTCTCAACCTCATTCTCTGAGTGATCCGCTCGAATGCTCAATCGGTAAAACTCTTTTGTGTATTCCTTGACACTGAATTCTATTTGCTTCAAGTTTTGCAATTTTCTAAACAGAGTTATCTGATAGTTTGCAAGCATGAATTTTTTCTTCAATTTACTTACCATTTTATCCCATGACTTTATCTTCTCATTGCCTCTTCTTTGTTTATCAGTCTGCAAATGATCCCACCACAAGGATGCATGCCATTTTAACTTTGTACAGACATATTTCACTTGCTTGTCTTCCTCTATACCTTCAAAATCAAATAACTTCTCCATCTCAGTGATCCAATCCAATAATTCATCTGAATTTAGATTACCACTGTAATATGGAGGGTTAAAACAGGGTTTAGTATTTATTCTGGTTAAGGATCAAATGAACCTCTCTTCTCGTTGGTCAAGTTCAGGTTGGTTTTCTCCTCCAACTTCAACCCGTTCTTCTTCATCATCACTCACGTCTTTGACATGATGACCTCTTCGTTGTGCAGTTTCAATGGCTTCCAGTTTGGCCATAATTCCTCTCAACATCTCCATCATGATAGTGTCTGCATCTCATTGCTCCCCTCTTCCTCTGCCAAGTTCTCTTTGTGTCATTTTATGCAATCCCTCTACATTTGCAAGTCTTATTCCTTTGCTCACTTACCCACAACAAATTCCCTTTCTGGACTTCGTAATATCTTTGACACTTTCTCCAAGAGAAAACTTGCTCTGATACCACTTGATGTAGTCAAGATTGAAGAGCCTTAGCAAGTTGTCAATCAAGCAGTAAAACCACACTACAATGCAACAAATTTCAACAAAAAACAAACCTCTCTTTCATTTCGATTTAACTAATTAATGAGTACATTCAGAAGTTCTGAATTACAGAGACCAAATTGATATTCTCTTTTCCAAAATAGTTTTTCCCCAATTTTTGCATACATTTTCCCCCAATACTCAACTCATAGGACAAAACAATTCAAATACCCTTTTCCATGATGAAACAATCACCCAATGATTAATTGTTGAGCACACAAATTGTTGAAATTGATAGTCTTCAACTTCATCCCATCAAGATGTTGGGGAGATAGCTAAAGATCTCCCTTCAACATAGGAATGTCTCATCAAATAGGCATGTAGTCCATCAGGATGTTAGGGAGAATTTTCTCAGAGTCCCACCAAATTCAAAAGGTCTCATCGACATTGCACAACTTCATGTAAAATTTTCGAAGAGACAATGCTTAGAGTTCCACCAAAGTAAAAAGGTCTCGCCAACGATGCACAATCTTCACACTAGGTGATCAAAGAGACAATGCGCAAAGTCCCTCCAAAGGAAAAAGGTCTCACTAACGGTGCACAATCTTCACATCAGGCGATCAAAGAGACTTTGCTCAGAGTCCCTTTGAAGGCAAGAGGTCTCATCGATGATGCACGACTTTACATCAGGTATCGAGGGAATGCCATCTAAAGCCCCGCTGAACACAAATGTCATACCAATGAAAGAGCAACACCAACCAAGAGTAAAGACTTACAAGATGAACTCAAATGCATCTACAAAACACAACAAAATTGGCAACAAAACATGATTATGTACACATTGATGCAGATAGCTTGAGAGCCTGAGATGCTCTTGCATCACAAAAAATCACTATCTTTAAGGATAATAATACTTTGGTCTCTTCTCTTCCACAACTAACTAAATTGACACCTCAAAAAATAAAAGAGAAATATGCCAAAAGATTGTGCTTAATGATAATGATAAAATACATTATAGGACAAAAGTTTACCATAGAGAACCTATTATATCTTGAGGAAGAATTCAATATGGTATAAGTAGGATCAAACTCAAGGAAGAATAAGAAGAGGTATCAACTTATTAAAAATCAGCCATATCTTATCATGCACTCTTAGGTGTCAACACACCACAAATTCTCAAGGTGACTATATTCCTAAAAATAAATAACATGCTTGATTGATTTAGGTATCACCCATAGCTTCATCACAACAAATTGATAATGCATATAAATTACTTTATTTATCCATCCCTAAAATTTAAATTCATGATAGAAAATGGTTTTATAGTTAGTTACTCTTGGAGGTTCCATAAATTAATATAGCTCCGAGTAATAATTTATTGGACACCTTTACCAAAAGTGGCCAAAATAAGTATTTTAAGTAATTTCAAAGGAGAAATGGATATGTAAGTTTGATCCCATGAATATAGTTTTTGGTAAATTTTTCTCAATTTAGAATTAATAAAAAAAAAGTCATCTTTTAAGGCTTCATTCTCCTTGCCATTTTTGGACTAGGGCATTCTTACACCATCACAAAAGGTATTTTAAGATCTTTCCAAAATATGGTTATAGTAAATATTTAGGGTAATATTGAAGGAGGGTAATCATCCACAATTGGCTTTAAAAAATTAGCTATATGATTTTAAAAGGTACAATGCTTGGTGAAATTTTCATATCTTACAATTTATGCGATAAATTAAATAGTTTTATAATTTAAAAAAAAATTAAAAGATTTTTCCTATTGGATATTTGTATCCTTAGATTTGGGATAGAAAATTTGATCCATAAAAAATAGGGCTTGAAATCCTTAGCTTTCATGGAGATGCTTAAGTTTTTGAGGTTGATGTTAGATCTAGAGAATTTGGTTGCTCATACAAAAAAAAAAAACTAGTCTCAAAATTAGTCTTGGAGATTTATATTTGGGTATAAAGTTATTTATGAAGGGAGCGAGTGGTAAAAGTAAATATAACTTCTCTCGAGAAGAAATGGAATATGTTTTCTTGTCTAAATGGGCCATAAAGAAAATGATGATG